>CM030879.1:4010253-4047901 GCA_018132145.1 Boehmeria nivea var. tenacissima
ATTGGTTCAAATTTCACACCAACAATATCGAATTATAAAATTGATACGTTTAAAATTAAATCGGTGATTAATCAAGATTAGATTACTTGATTGAAATCACATACGCAGACTTTACTCCCTCGCCCGAAGCTGCGGGGCGAGCGACCTCAGGAGTCGACCTGGACTCCGTCCGCGGTCGCTTAGAACCCACGGATGGTTCCTCTTCGTCCCCGAGTCTCGCCGTCGGAGGCGGTAGAGTCGCGGACTTGGGAGATGCGGCCTCCTTTGAGGTTGCGGCCGGGATTTTTCTTTTCGGCGGCCGAGGAGCATCAGTCTTCGGCTGCCCGGCCTGGGTCAAAGGCCCCACCTTAGCCTTCGCCTTCTTCGGGGTCGGTTTTTATCCGCAGAGTTGGTCCGGGTCCAACCACTTGAAAATCTACCGGTATTTTACTGTTTCCCACCGTGTCTTCCTGTTCATTGCCGTATCACAAGCTAGAGATACGGATCTTGGCATTGGTTCAGATTTCACACCAACAATATCGAATTATAAAATTGACACGTTTAAAATTAAATCGGTGATTAATCAAGATTGGATTACTTGATTGAAAATCACATACGCAGAACACTAATCGTGTAACGACACATAGTATGAGCATTATGTATAGTTAGACTGTACACGGCTAGGACCGACTCGTTACAAAGTGTCGTTAAGAACCGTTACGACATTTCGTTTCGTTGTCAAAAGATAGTCATATGAGAATCGATCTCAATCCTGAGCGATCACAGACCTCTAGGTCTCGTTTGCAAGTTCTTTGATTCGTTCGTTAAGTACCATTATCGTATTGGGACGAATACTTGTGTTTTGGGAGCTCAAGGCGAGATCGCTGAGGAATGGGATTTGCAAATACGAAATCCAGCTTCTAATTAAAAGAAGTTAACATTGGTTCACTTAAGTGTTATTTCTGGAATTGAATGGTTGTGCGCACATTTACAATAAGATTGTAAGTGAATCGTTCAGTAATGAAATAACGGTACTTAAGGAATAAATGTGACTCGAGGGGTATGACGGTAATTTCGCCTACTCAAGACATGAACCAATCTAGAAGGTTGAATCTCATGTAATGACTAAATCAGTGGACGTACTCATCAAGTGAATTATTCTGATAATATCAAGAGTTTAATCTCGGGTTTATAGTGGAGTAACCTCGGGATTAATAAATTAGATTTTTAACTAAAGAGCTTTAGTTGAATTTCTTAATTTATTGGAGCTTGAATTATCGGGCCCATGGTCCCCGGACCGACTCCGAACAAATTGATGAAGAAAATAAATTATAATTAATGTGATTAATTATATGATCACACACAAGGACGAATTATTACATATAAAGTAAAAGGAGTTTTATTTTATTTTATTTTAATTATTTAAGTGTTAAATAGTTATTATAAATGGTGCACATGATTTAATTAATGAGATTGATTAAATCATATGAACAAAATATAAATATTTAAATTTGATTTAAATATTATATTTTCCTTTTTAATTTCTATTAAAGATAATTATTTAATAATTATCTAATTAATTTATTTTTAAAATAAATTAATTTCGAAATTCAAAAAAAAAAGGCCTCTCCTAAATGGTGCCATTTACATGGGTCAATGGGCTAAATTTTAGCCCACAACCCACTCCTCTCATACTGATTTAAAAAAACCCTTGCCTTGGTTTTTCAATCGGACGTAATATTTTTTTCCAGAGAGAGAAGAAAAAGTTTTTTCTCAAAGAAAAACTTCTCACAAAAATTCGCCCATCCCCTCCCACAAGGGCTAGAAAATTGTTTTCCCCGTGGGTGTTTGAAATACAAAGCCCAACCTTTGTTCTTTATCGATTTGGAGATCGGTTTGGAAGATTGTGGTTTCGGTCATGTAATTCGATTCTGAATCAATGAGCTTGGAAGGATTTAGAATCGTTTGGATTTTTGAAGGAGCCATATTTAGTCCGATCGTCACGGTATAAATCTTGTTCTCTTAATATTCTTATTTTATATTTATATGAATTTTCGATCCTATGCTTTGTTGCGAATTCTATGCTATATGTTCATAATGTGATATGATCTTTGTGTTTTAGAAGAAAAAAAAATTTAATCTACGCTTCCGCTTTGCATTATATTCCAACATTAGCTTCTTCTATAGACCAGGGATTAATATCAAACAACACGTAAATCAAGCAAAGTCATGGTGATAAAGCAATGCCGGAATGGAAGCACCTTTTTCTGATCGTACATCCACCGGTTTCTTCTTCCCAACCCTGTCCTTCTTTGAAACGTTCAACCTGTCAAATTCCAGACAACAGAATCAGCTCTTTGATAAACCGTATAAACTTGTCTATACAAAAGAAAGAGTTTGACATGTTGCTCACTGCATCGACTATGTTACGTCCATCTTTCACCCCTCCGATAACATATATAGTGTCATTGACAACAGCAGATACCGAATATCCTCGTAAGTAGTTCATTGGTTCCCCACTCATCCATGACCCGAGCCGCGGATCAAAAATTTCTACAGTTGGAACCATTGTATTTCCATCAAAACCACCCACAGCGTATCTGCAAAATTTGAAATTCTGGTCGATTACTTGACATAAAAACTTCAAAACTCAACCATAAGAAAGCAAATACTTATTGCTGAAGCCAATACTTTATTTATCACTTAGAAGCACAAACTACAAAATAAAATTAATGAAAAATTATGTATATCACAAAAAAATAAAACACCTCTCAAGCCATCAGTTCTTTGAGCACTTGGTAGGAACATAAACATGGTCCATTCTGTTAAATATAAATATTTACAATTGTTCCATAATGAGACTTTCAATTGTAAACCAAAAACTAAAAAGAAAATGTTATATAGTTAAATGAATATTCCTTCTCATATTGATAGTCAATCATGTAAATTGCACAATCTCTATATGCTATTGTTTAAGGCCGTGAAAAAATCACATCGGAGGATGATGCAGCTATGATCTTACAATTTTTCGTTTAAAACAACCAACGAATGACAAGCTCTTCTTGTATTCATGCATGAAATTTTGGTCCAGGAGTGCTCTCTGGGGTCAAACATTTCGACGGACCTGAAATGATAGAAAGTATTGGGTATAAAGGCCTGTCCTAAACAACAAGACCAAAATAAAATTTATAAAAGAAAAAAAGATGCAGATATTATTCATCTTGTAGTCCTAAACTTTTATAAACGTGTATATGTACATGCAAAATGTGACTTTCTTGCATATTAGTTTTATTTTCGATCCAGATTTTGTGTGGCGGCAAGTGTCTTAGTGTTCTAACATGACAATCTCCTGTAGAAAGAAGCGTCTTACAACCCATAACCTAGCCACTAATTTATTCCAACAATCAAGGATTGTGCAAGATTCACGAGTCTATTTTGCTATAATAGATCTGTAGTTGTGTTACCATAGATCTATCCCAATATTATGTGTGCTATATTGTGTCTGAAAAACCCGTCTGGGTATTTATGCATCTTATAAACTATCTATGGCCAAAATTCAAACATATCAAGTATGTCCATAGTTGTTTGTATACGAAGATTGACATCTCACTTTAAATATTCTTTCCCATCGTATCCACCAGTAGCATAAATCACACCATTGAGTTCCGCAGCAGCAAGAGAAAATCTCTGTAATAATAGAAGCAATGAAGCAAAGATTAAACAAATTGTAAAGAATTGAATAAATAGGAGAAAAGGAAATTGCTATCAAAGACAAAACATATAAACAAACCATGGTTTATTTGGTAGTCCTGAAAGAAATTTTTTTTTCCATCTTTTTTCTGATAAGTAGGTTGGCACTGCCTAACTCACATATCGTGAAGCTTACAAAGCAATAAAGTAAGTTCCCTAAATGCGTACATATAAGTTCTGATGTGTAAATTATGCTAGTAGAACCAAACAAGTAAACTTCAATACTACTTAGAAATAACCACACAGAGGACCCACATATAATGTACCTTTTGAAGCATTGACCGCGTACGGATCTATCGTCCAACATCTAAATCAAGCATCTCAACATCTGAAAAGCATTCAATACCATTTCCACCACCCATTGCAAATATTTTGTTGTTTATACTGGCTCCAGCTAAGCTTCCCTTTTTCTGGCTCAATGAAGGGCATAATGTCCACTGGTCTCTAGCCGGGCTATATGACTCAACTTCAGGAAAACAAGAAACAAAAATAAAACAAACAGTCGGAAAACTATTTGATACAAGTTCTTCTCAGAGAGAGGTTACGACAATGAAACATACCAGTGTCATACCAAACATGATCATGGCCACCACCAATCGCATAAATTTCACCATTTAATTGTGCAACTGCAGTGTATGAGCGGATAAAGTTCATCGGTTGGAGAGGTTTTAATACATTATGTGATGGATAGTATGAATCAAAGGCTGATAACCATGATTCACCATCATATCCTCCCAATAAAAATATGGATTCTTTAGGATCCAAAGCTAGCTCGTCAAATGATTTGACAACCTTCTCATCATCAAGCACCATGGAAGTATTAGCTTCACGTTCCAACCTGCGATGTCTTTTAAGCAGTTGAATTTGAGACTCTGCTTTAACCTGGAATTCATGGTAAAACGGATCAGTTAAACAATTATGGAATACATGAATAAGATGGATGAGACTGAGGAACTATTTCCTATGTACAGTTTCGAGCTCTTCAGTAGCGTGTTATTATAAAAACGAAGGGAAAAGCCCAAAATGTATGGAAGTGGATCTACGATTATGCTATTGGTGGTCTAGGCTTGAAGTAATTTGGTGTAAAAGCATTAGCTATAGGATGGTTTCAACTTGTAATTATTAAACCACGACAACGGGTCAAACAAATGTATTTAAAGTGTACATGTACGCATTCCTTTGAGAAAATGCCAATGCGACACTCATCAATGACTAAAAATATTGCTGATTCTATCATAGAATAGACTCTAGGTTTATTTGTACTTTGAACACAGTCCCTCATATGGTGTTTTTGCTCATCATTCCGGTCAAAACAAATAGTAATAATGTACAACACTAATCACCACTTTCAAGGCACACCACAATGTATACATTTAAATAAATCTAATAAAGACACAACAGAAAGAAAAACTCATAGGGAAGGGCAGAAGCATATCAAGTACCAGCTTCTGCTCCAGCACACTAATTTTCTGAGTTTGATCGGTTTTGAAAATCTTTAGCTCTTCCACTTCTTGAAGCAACTGCAAACATACAGGAGAACATTATCAACATGTGCACTAAACTCAAAAACATGAGAGATGTTACAAATGAGATCTGTAAGAGAACAAGATAATAATTTACCTGAGTTATAAGGGACATCTCAGATGATGGACCAGGAGTCTGTCCACATTGATCTCGTACAACCAATGGTTTCCCCGAGCACCCTTTGTCCTTGAGGAAAATGTCATTTGTGGCAGCGGCATTTTGAACATTACCTATGACGGGTTCTCTTGGATAAACTTTGTCTTGCACTTGCGAATCATTTTTTGTAGCAGTATCTAGTGCATTAACTGATACAGGCATGTCCCGATGTTCACTGTTAACTTTCTTGAGAGCCAATTCTTTCAATTTCATGTATACATTGTCTTTCTCCTCTTGTTGAACCACTTTCTCATCAAATTGAGCTTCCAATGGATGGTTTTCACCATCTAAGGATGAAGGAACATCTGTAGAATCTGATTTTTGACTTAATTGATTCAAGAGATCAGCCTCTAAATCTACTGATGGAAGCTCTTCATTTTCATCTCTAGTGTCATGTGAGGAAATAGCTCGGAACATAGATCTCCACTTCACCGTATTCGGCAATACAGATGTACCTGGAGGTACTGCTAAAGAAGCGAATGAAGCCATCAGCTTATTTGCCTGAGCGTGGTCAACTTCAAACCAGAAATGATTGTCATTGTAGTAGTTGTCTGCAATTATTGGTTTGAACTGACTTTCAAGAAGTGGTTGGCATTGTAGCCGGACCCGAATTTGAACCTTAATCATAAGACAGTATATTGTCAACATTTGAGCAAGAATACCATATGTAATTTCACCGAAGAAAAGTAGACCACCATGAGAAAATTTAATCTAATACCTGTGCTGGAAACATAGTCCTCTCTGAACCATCAGTGGTCCACCCATACGGGTTAATATTCATTTGGCCAGAGCAAGCAGCCTCAAATATTCCATGAAGTTTTCGATCACTGTAGTTGAAGAGAAAAAGTGGCAATCCAGGATCAATATTCTTTACATAAGACAAGTGATGAGCTGGTAAACCTGAAAAATACCAAAAAAAAAACAAAACAAAAGAACATTAAAATAAATCTGAAAAATTACAGATTTTAAAGCATGATAAATATCAATACATATGAATCTCAAGCATCAACCTACAAACATGATTTTAACACAATGTAACATTAGGATCTGAAAAAGTAGAATAAAATGAATATTTAGACTTAATCAGAGAATTGACAAACATTGTTTTTTTCCAAGAAAAAATTTCAAGGACCACCAAAACAATTCCATATGAAACGCAAATTCAACGAAAATCAAAGAAAATATATATGCATTTTAGAAAGAAAAAAAATCCAACCGAACTCCTGGACCACTGAGACTAGAAAACTCGAAAATTTCAAAAAATAAAATAAAAAAGACCAACGTTTTTCATCATCTTAGTGGAACAAATAAGTGGGAATCACAGTCAAATAGCCATAGTATTGTCTCAGTAGCGAGATTAAGGTACAACGAAAAGCCATGGAAATGCAAATATGAGAGAGAGAGAGAGAGACGTACTCTGTGAGTGTCAGTTTGGGGTTTGGGCTTACAGAAGTCGAAAGCGCGAAATGGGACGATCTTGTGTATTTACTAGTTTTGGGCACGTGCAGACGTGTAAGGCTCTTTTTTTTTTAACTTATTAAATTGTGAAATAAATAAAAATTAAGAAAAAAATATTATAAAAATTTTATCATTTAAAAAATACAATAAAAAATAATTTTATAAATTGAAAGATAAAATAAAAAAAATTATAAAACAAGATAATAATAAAAATATTGTGATATTAAAAGAGAAATAAAAAAATTGAGAGATTAAAAGATGAAGAAAAAAATATAAAAGGAAAAACATTAAAAAAGAAAGTTTGAGAAACTAATTGAATAAAAGAAAGAAACAAAAAGAAAAAAAAACAAAAAGAGAAAAAAAAACAAAACAAAAAAGAAACGAAAAAAAAAAGGGGGGGGGGGGGGGGGGGGGGGGGGGGGGGGGATGGGATGCGTGTATTTCACACACATGAAGAGGGAGTGGGGGACAGCCCCTGACACGTGGGCCCCACGTACGCGGGCCCGCGTCAGGGGCTGTTTTTTTCTTGCACAAAAGTCCCTTTTTTCGTCTTAGTCCTATTTAATTTCATTTCAGTCCTTATAATTTTACTAAATTATATAATAACTCAATTTTTGAAGAAAAAAATTCATTTTACCCCCTAAAAAATGCGTTTTTCGGCGTATCGATCGAAAAAAAAAGGCTAAAAAAACGGGTGCCGAAACGTTTCGGCCTTGCTTAGACGAAACGCCCCGTCCAAGCCCCCTAGATTCTTTTAATAGTTGTATAGATACGAATGTGATGTGACCATTTTGGATGGAGGAGCACTACGCCACCCAGTGCATTTTAGCAACCACACGCGATCCTCTTTGCGTATAAAATTTCCAAGATTTTCATTTACCACTCGTCATTCCCGTTTGTCATGTGGCATCCATTGTTGTTTTGGGACTATTTTAGTATTGTTGTACTTGTGGGTGTTAGGTTGTTTAAATTGCAATTTGAATAAAGAATAATAATAATGTAAAAGAGTTGGTATGTTCAAGTATTACTCTAAAAAAGATTAGTATAAATCATATTACTACAGTAATTTTGCT
Source organism: Boehmeria nivea var. tenacissima (assembly GCA_018132145.1). Lineage (NCBI taxonomy): Eukaryota > Viridiplantae > Streptophyta > Magnoliopsida > Rosales > Urticaceae > Boehmeria > Boehmeria nivea. The sequence goes on from CM030879.1 coordinate 4,018,194, forward strand.
AAAAGAAAAAACTCAAATTTAAATCATATTGTTATAGTAAAATGCGATTTTTTTTTTATACACATGCTTTGGGCGTGTAAAAAATGTGTTAATTTTCTACGCATGTACGAAAAAAATTAAAAAAATAATAACAAGGTATATCTTTGTTAAGATCTTAAAAAATTAATTCATATTTTTGTCATTTTGAATGATTAATTGGTCAATTTTATCACTCAGTCAAAACACATAGGTTTATTTGACAATTTTTTTCCAAATAAAAAATTAGAAGAAAAGCGTAAAATAAGAAAAATAAATGTATATGACAATGAGTGTTAAAACTTTGAAAAAAGAGCTTTGAATCCAATTATGTAAAAAAAAAATTGAGATCATTAAGATAAAAAAAAGTAGTAGAAAATATCAAAAACAAAAAAGCAAAAAATAAAAAAGAAAAGAAAAGAAATTAGAGAGAAATTGTTCACAAAACGAGCTTAGTTGTTGTTAGAACGAATCTGGTTGTTAGCCGGAACAAAGGACCAAAATATTAATTGCGATACAACTCCTTGAAAGGCTTGACTTTCATATTGTATTACAGAAATGATAAGGAACTGGGGTTGTCGATTGCCCATCAATAACATAGGCTCATGATATCAGATTTGAGAATAAATTCATACTCGAAGATTTAAACAAAGGGAGATATAAAGAAACATAAATTTAAAAATTCCTCATGTTAGTGGTACTACTAGTCTTCGAGGCCACGACTCTGTGTAAAACTCCAGCTAGGTTGAGAGAAACGAAACTCCTCCTAAGAAAACTTTTTGTAAGACTCCGACTAGATTGGTGAAAAGTTGAGTCCATTGGTTGTGAGATGCTCCACGCAGTAGAGTTGACCCACTCCATGCCAACGCTCCCATCGAAATAAGAAAAGATGGAAAATACCACCAATAAATCCCAAACACATATGTCGCAAAAGAGCAATCAGAGATATAATGTATTGATTTTTGATGCGTGAATATGTATCAAACAAGTATGATATAAATTGAAGTATACTAATGTATTGTAAAATTATGTATGCATAAAAAAATATAATTAAAAAAGAAAACACATACTTGTATTTTGGTATCGTATTTTTATCCCTTATAGATTGAGTATAAATGTGTGGAAAGACGTCGCAACCTATAATAACGGATCGTGTCATCATCCTCATGCAATTATGAAGTAGAAAATACCCAAAATATATAAAACAATAAAAATATTTACCCAATGTTTCAAAGTAACTGAGTAACTAGCTAATTCATCAATCAGTGAATCACTTGGATATTTTGTTACATTTTTCAAAAGATTATTTATTTAAATTATGTGTCAAAAATTAGGTATTCACTGTTGCTAGTGTATTTATTATTGGCATGTTATTTTGGCAAACATATTGTATCTAACGCTAAAATTGGTTTGATTTAGTCTTATGATTCTGTGGCGTTGATCACAGAGCAAGAAATTATTCATTGAAGTTTTTAGAAGCTGATGTTCAGTCTTAAAGATGTCTCTGCTTAGATTTAGTAGAACTTCTACAGGTGTTCCACATGATGTTCAACTAGATGTTATAAAGTATAAACGTTGTTTGCTCCAAATTTTGTTGAAGTCGGTTATTCTCTGAGATTCAATCTTGTGCATTGATTTGAGAGAATCGTTGACTTGACTCTCAAAGAATCATATCCGTCAGATTTGCACCTAGATTATGCCAAGATTTTAAGAGATTTGATGAAGGTGAAATAGAAGGAAGTTATTTGATGAATATCATGTTTAATTTTGATGATAAATTTTATATATATATTATCTATGACTTTTTGGCACAAATCCCGAGCAAATTTTGATTATTTGAAGATTATGGCGAGGTGATCCAAGATATGATCCAACAGATATTCCTCATTGGTAGATTTTGTGGAGGTGGTTGTAATCTTCAAGATTCGGGGTTGTTAATGAAATATTCGATTATACTGATTGTGTTTGACTTGTAGAAGATAGAATATGGTAAGATTTTGCCCAAGACTTACCATATCTCAAGGGATTTAAAAATGGCTCACAAATAAGGAATGACATCGCTAGAATTAGGATTTAGTTTCGTTATTCTTTGTATCTTGTACCATACGCTTGTGTATAAACTCTATGCAAGGGTTGTTGATGTATTTATTCCTCATAGTGTGACTGTAAGAGTATTATTTACAAAAAGTGGTTCGTGTTCACTGTTCTCCATTGTATTCACAGAGACCATCTCTTAGACCATATGAGTGACTTTGCGTAGAGGAGTCTCGGGAGAGGATCCTGTGAAAATGAGGGGATCTTGGACACAAGGGGAGCTTGTGTTGGAGTTCACAGAGAAGACGGAGGAAAACAGCGATGGAGTTAAGATGGGAGTCCAACTTGTATAAGTCTGGTAGTGAATCTCTTTCCATTAACTGGGCGAGGCCCCGTTGATGTAGGCAAATTGATGAACCGCATTACCATCTTTGGTGTCGTTTACTTTTTATATTTATTTACAGTTTACATGCTTTTCATTATTATTTCGTAAATTGTTTTGTGGTTGTTCCTGACTATCGTAGAACATTATCTAGAACAACCGCCTGATCATCTTTACAAATTAGTTATTTTTTCAATTGGAGTAAGAGAAGGTCACGCTAATTTGTTGAGTGTGATCCCTAGGAGTACTAATCTGTTTATTTTGTTAAGATGAACTCAATGAAGGAAGTTGAAGCGGTTAATCGACCACCATTACTCGATGGATCAAACTACTTATACTGAAAGTTTTAGTCCAGTTATGAAAGCTTATTGGGTTTATAATCCGGTTATGAAGTTTTATGAAGTTGGGATACAAATCTCTTTATTTAACGTTACACTGGATTAATTACTGATAACTAAAAGTATAGCACATGTATGTTTCACCATTATTATTTATTTACTGGCCCTTAAACATGCTTCCATTTTCATGACATTAGTTCATAATAACATAATAGTAGCAATCTAATCTTAGTTCATAAATGCACCCCCTAATATACAATTCCACTTACCTCAACATGTGTTTGTGTTTCTTAACTTCAATTTCCGGCCAATCCAAACTTTCTTTCTGACCCTTTAGTCAAGACCTTGTATTAATAATCACTTCCCGTCATTACTTTAGGACAATTCTCTTTCAAACTATTTAATGATCCGACTAAATTTCTAAACTCTATTATTTTAGTCATTTATAATTCCTACTCAAGAAGTATTCTTAGTCTAGGCAAAATTAAATCTAGCATTCTTAATATATCTAGACATAGTTTACCTTAACAATTAATTATCCTAGATTAGTTATTACTTTAGGCATATCTAAATAAATAGTCTAAGTTTAATTAAACACTTAAATTAAATACTGTATGCATATTTACATTTTACCTAATTATTAAAGTTCTAACTATAAAAACATTAAAAGATTAAGGCTTACCTCTTGTAGACTAATACGGATTGGAGCCGTCTCGTGCTTCCGACGTTTCAATTCCACAAATCTGAATCTAAAAGGATACTCCAAAATGTAGTTTAATATCAAGACTACAATAATTTTCCCACACTAGAATTTCTCTCACACTTTCTAAAAATAATGCTAAGAGATACTCTAAAAGAGTTTCTCTATTATGGTGTAGCAAAATACTTCCAAAAGGTGTGAAAATGATGGAAATACTTAAGGCCTATTTATAGTAGAAAGCCAAGCCAAATTCTTACTAAACTTTCAATGTGGGAATTTTCTTTCAAGAGAGAAAATTTCTCTTCCTTGTTCACTTTATGACTGATTTTTGTTGGAGAAATGAAAGGCTAGGATTGCTTTCTCATTCCACTAAATAGAATCAATGGCTAGGATGAGTTCTTTCCACTTCAACAAAATTAATGGCTAGGATTTCTTCTTCGTTTCTAAGTGGAAAATCAATGGCTAAAATTGATTCTTTTTCCACTAACTAAATCAATGGTCAAGATTAATCTATTTCTAAAATCAAAGGTTGGTATTTTTTCATTAAATGATGAATAATAAAAATCTATTTCGATTCATCATTTTAATATTTCCATACTTGAATATATTTCATGTATTTTTCTTAATCTTCTTAATTCCAAGCTTTGATTTATTTTTACCAAAACAAGATTCTTGGTTCTGACATTCCTAACTGGGTAATTATCTCAAATATATTTCTTGTGAGATTTTTCTTAGTTCTCTTAATTCAAAAATCCCTTGCCCGCTAATTCTCCAAACTTTCTTAAATTTCTTACTTTGGTAAAACTAGTTTCTAAACTTTGATTCACTTTTTCTTTTCCGGGGTCCTTCCGGCCTAATCATTGATATGCTAAACTTTTAATAACTTTTAAAAGTCTAAGAATGTTCTTTCAAGATCTTAACATTCCTCAGGTTTATAAACTTGACCGGGTTTCTTAGAGCATTTATCGGAATATCTTAACTTTTCTCGATAAATTTGAACATTCATAAGTTTAACATAATTTTTAATAAAACAACAAATCGAAACATATAATTTATACTTGGGAACTCAATGATCATCTATATTTATCTAAGAAGTATCATTTACAAGTTTTACATCTAACGAGGACCGATCTAATAGGGGTTACAAAAGCCCCTCCCCGTCAACCCCTACGACGCTGTCAGCCCCAACCTCGAGGCTCTAACCCCTGCGGCCCCAAACCCGCGGCCCCAACTCCGATGCCAGCAAGCAGAGCCCCTTCCTATGACCCCTATGACGCTGTCGTCCGAACCCCTAACTCTGCCGCCTCCGAGCTAAACCCATGATTCCATTCCTGCTTCCGCCCCCGAGCTGAACCCACGACCGTAATCTCTGAGAGAGAGAGAGAGAGAGAGAGAGAGAGAGAGAGAGAGAGAGAGAGAGAGAGAGAGAGAGAGAGAGAGAGAGAGAGAGAGAGAGAGAGAGAGAGAGAGAGAGAGAGAGAGAGAGAGAGAATAAGAGTTTTTGTTTTATTTTTTATAAAAAAATACAAAGAAGAAAATATATAATGGAAAAATTAATTTAATTCAAGGGTAATATTCTCTTTTTACATATAAACGTTGACCAAAATAAAATTCGAGGATAAATTTATACCGATTTGAACAACTAAGGATCGTTATACAATTACCAAAAACACAAAACAAAACTGGATTTTCAATAAAATATGGAGACTATTTTAGAATTGTCCCTAAAAAAAATTAAGGACCAAAAGAGCTATTAACTTTTTTTTTTCTTTTTAAAAAATACGAAATGATAATTTCTACCATATAACAACTATCACATAATATAGCCAAAAAAAAAACTATCAAATAATTTGAATTAAAAATCAATCATTTACATAATCAGACAACCCCAGTAGAACTAGGTAGGAGACCAGAGAGTGTGATGAAACAAAAACTTTCAATCACGTTCTACTTTGCAATTGTCCAACTGACAGGCACATATCAAATCAATCAATCAATGACAAATTGCTAGTCACTCACTGTTTCAATTTACTATGAAAGCAATCTTTAGCGTCTAAACACAATTAGGTAGGCAATAGGCTTAAGAGACAGTCTATGACCATGATCATGGCTCGATCGCTCATTTTCAAATTCTTGTAGGAATTGGCTAAAGAAAAACAAACACTAATGTCCAACTATACAATAGAGAGAAAAAAAAAAAGAAAAAAAAAAGAGGTGCGTGCACATTCTAATTACATCATTGGGTAATTCTTGCATCTCAATTATTTGCGCATCTTATTATTTTGTTAGAGTAATTACCGCGCATGAATTCTTTTTAGAGTTTTAGAAAGTAACAAATGTTTTAAAATAAACTTTATATACACTACAATAAGTGTATTTATAAGTCAAAATAATAAATTAAAAAAGATAAAATAACAAAAATATAAGTAATTATAAAAATGTATATTATATGCGTTTTAAATTCGTTATAATCCTTTTTAATTTTAATAATTTTACATTATGGCGTACTAATTTACTGACTATACTGAATAAAGACCATTCAAAATATTAAGAAAATAACATTTATAAAGAATTTTATAGTAAAAAAATCTTTACATATCTGTAAGAAATTTTTTTAACATTTTAAATTTTAAGAGCAAAAGTTGAAACGTTAAATAATTTTTTACAAATTTTTCAAAATAATTTGGTCATAAAATCTTTAACAATTGCTATATTTAAATATTTTAAAACACGTGCGATTGATTTGCAAAGTCAATTCAATTTCGACTTATTTTTGCACATCACCCTTATTATAATTAGAGAAAATTTTAAAATAATCTTTGAATTGTTATAAAATTTTATTTTTATCTATCTACTTTTCATAGTTTCTAAATAATCATTCAATTATTAAATTCAGCTCAAAAGTATCCTGAAGCCAAATTTAGTCAACATTGATATGTGAAATTACGCTAATACCCTCAAAAAGACCAAAAAAAAAACGAAACCTGACTATTTCTTTCATTTCACTTTTTCCTTTAATATAATAATTCTATAAGTAAAAAAGAAAGATTAGAACAATTGTTTATATTCTAAATTACATCTTATGATCTTGAAAGACATATGAACAATAACACTTTGATAATAATGCATTCAAACTCTAAATTTAAGAATATTGTTAAATAATAACAATAATTGTTATCGGGCGTTTTAAGCGCAACAAGTTTATCCCGATGACAGTTGTCTTGACCATTCTTGGTGAATTTTGGAACTCGGTCCATCAACATACCACAAGGAACAATCATCTCGAGGAGCACAACCCTGATTCAAAATATGATTGACGACCGCGATCCCGAGGCACAACCTCAGGATATATGGTCCTCGAGGGGAGTGTCGGTCCTCTAACACCACTCCCTGTCAACGGGACAACTCTCCTAGAAATTAAGGAAAAAAAATTGTGGACCACCTCGATCAGCCAAAAGCGACTTTACAATGTTTGACCACTAACAAAAGGTTATCTACACGTAGAAGCAAAACAGTGGCTATACGTAAAGGTGGAGTAGTGAACAGGCCCGAGTCAGAGCCCACGTGACTTTAGTAATTCAAGCCCAAAATCAAGGCACAATACCATTTGAAAAAACGCCATAAAAGGCCCCCAAGGCCCAAAAGAAAGGTCCTAAAAAAGAACAAAAAATAATAACAGGCCGTCATTTTTACATTCTAGCAAAAAACTCTTGTAAACACTAACTTGAAAAATATAAAACCGATCTGACCAACGACAGAGCACTCATAATTCCTTATTAAATCAATCGTTATTTAAATTTAAAAAAACTATAAAATAAAATAAAATCATAAAAGAAGAGTTTAAGGATAAATGTTATCCAATCACATCAACCAAATCCTATTATCATTTGAGTAAATTCAAATATGCTCTCCTCATTGGTCAAGTTGAAAAAGAAGCGTAGCACGAAGAATCTCGTCTCGTCTCAATCCACTTATCTTCCTTACCTCAGCATGTACATCCATCCTCGTTGATTTGCTTCAGTATGCATTGCAGTTTCAATTTGGAAATATTTGGTAATTTTTCCAATATTTTCAATTGAGACAACACAAACCTCAGTAAATTTATCAATATTGGGTTCATACTTATAAACACAAAGGTGGCCACTGTTTGTTTAAAGTGAAACAAAGCCATCCTTTACTTTGTGGTTCTTCCATTTATTTCCTTCTTTTGGATTTTCGAGTTCATTTTGTATCCTCACCAATAGTGAGAGGAAAAATAAAACTTTGCTTATTTTTGCATAATCAAAACAGACTCAATGTAACGACCCGACTTTTCGAGTCGTTAAACATACTTGTCTTACTTAACAAAGCTCATGAAAAACGTAACAAATTTTTTTTAACTCTTTACAAAATAACTTTGATTAAATTATTATAAATAATATTTTCTTAAAACAGGTCTTAATAATTTAATTATCACAGATAGCATCTTATAATAGAATTAAGAAATTAACAAGTCTAACTTTAAAAATTAACAAAGTCATAAAATAAATATCTTAACCATAGTGCGGAAATAATATTAGCGTGGTTTCCCTATGTCCCAAGCCTCATCGCTCCAAACACCATCGCCGCACAACCCATGAAGCCTCATGCCATAGGTTTCTTACCTACAGTACGAACGAAAAACTTGTGAGCTAAAAGCCCAGTGAAATACAACTATTTTCTCACAAATCATGATATGCAATGCATGATCAATTAGGTTCATTTATTAGTTCTATTATTAATCTTTCCTAGAGGATCTTCATCATATAAGTGTATACACCGAGTTGCGTGCCGAACCAATGAGCGACGATGGTGTACAGGTCCTCGACGACCATGGATCCGTCATATCATATCTTTTCATAAAGACCGCCCTATATTGCCCTTAGGTCAACTCAAGGGACGGTATCATAACCTCACTTGTGAGGGTGGTACGATACGGTGTTTAAACTTATGTTCACTTATTACATCTTGTGACATACAACGTGATATAGCATAAAATAACGTAGCTCATCATATCATCATATCATTCATAATATGGTTCAATGAAACTTGCTTAGCGATTATAAACAAGGTCATGAACGTCAATTCATAATCATATTCATTATCACATACATGACCTCGTCATACACATGAAAATATAACATTATCATGACAAAGCATATCATATTTTTATTTTGAACTAATTCGTACTGTAGTGAAATTGTACTCACCTTAGTTGTTCAAATACTTAGACTTTTCGTACTTCGGTGCTTGGTCACCTCGGCGCTCTAACACCTAGGATCATAACATAAGGTCAAAACTAGTCCTTCGGAGAATCCTCTAACCTAAATCAACTCTTTAATGTTTGATTCTAAGTAACGCTTGGCTATTAACGTTAAAATATTTCATGATAAAAAGTTTTAAAACGATTACATGGTAACGTAAGGGTGTTCATGAAGAAGTTCTCATATTGACTGGACGACTTGATTAACGCTCTTGTATTACCATATAATTTATTTGTATAAAATAAAACTTAATTATAAAATTCATTTATTAAAATTAAATAATTTGACCTAAATTAAAATTTCAATTTAGACCCTATACTTTTAGTAAAATTACAATGTAGTCCTTAATGAAAGAATTTCGACAAAAATGTCCTTTTATAAAATCATCTCAAATTTTACAAGTCATTAATATACATGAAAATAAACATTTTTCTCTTCATCATCATTTTAAAATTCGGATTTAAAACTTATCAAAAATAAAAATGAATTTAAGAATTGAACTTTAATTCTATTATATTATTAATTACACTCAAAATATGGAAAAATATTATGAAGTAATTCCCCATGATTTTCAAATATCTACAACTTTCCGGTTATAAATTTTTCAAAAAAATCAAAGCATAATAATGTTCTTTCACAAGGCAGAATAAACATATAGTTAAAATCACGTTTTTCATTAACTTAGAGACAGATTTGACAAAAATCATATTTCTGAAAAGTTGTTCTAAATTAAATTTTCTACATTTTCTTCTTCATACTTGAAACTCATATCCGAAATTAAAGTTATCAAAACCTTGAAATCTTCAACTGCTCAATCTGTCCAGAAAGACCGTACCGAGCATATCGTGGTTTCGAAATTTTAAAAATTAATTTCTACATGAATAAATTCTGAAATTTAATAAGTTATATCTAAACATATATATTGATTTACAGAAATTTTCTTTTTGATAGAAACATTTGTTTCTTACATAAAATATCACTGCTTACATGAAATTTTTAAAACTACAGTACTAGAAATGTAAATCTGCGTAACCTATGCATCTGGATTTTTATAGAAAAATATATATGTTATCTACGTCGAAAATTTAATAAGCATGAAATAGACATAATAATATACTTCATGATTTTTTTTTCATAATTTTTAGAGCTTTATTAAGTCATGAAATAATACGTCCAAAAATGGCAGAAAACACCAAAATTTTCAGCATTCGAAATTTTTATTTTTTCATGTAAATCATGACCCTAAAATTTTTAATCATGCTAGATTTCAACCATCAATAGCCTAGATCTCTTATTCACATATTAGGGATTCAAGATGTTTACCTAGGGTCAATTCTTCTTTAGCCTTTCGATTCTTCTATCGACGTCAACCATTGCGTAGTTGCCTTCGAACGCTTCGGAGAAAAAAAAAATATACCGCGTAAAAATCAAATCAAAACTAGACTCGAAATCAACTTTTGAGACGATAAAGTCTACGTTTAAAGGTTGAAATGAAGTCTCTAAATCACTACTATAGGGTCGGCCTCCTTAGGGAAACTTCTTAAGTTTTCTCTTCTTTCTTTCTCTTTTTTTTTCTTTCTTTTCTTTCTTCTTTTTTCTCTCTTTTCTTTTGGCTCTTTGCAAAAGCTTGTGGCTGAGTACAATTAGCCCCTTGGGATCCAATATGGACGTGTATAAGCTTGTTTTGGGAAGGGAATTAATTCCCAAAAATCATCTCTTAATTAACCTTAATCGTACAATTAATATTTAGGTAAATTTTCCTATTTTGGCCTAAGGTTGTCTACCTTAGATTCAATGTATTTGGTCACATTTTGACTAAATTTTCATACCTTATTGGAACCTATAATATGTCATTTTTAAAGCTATTTTTAGCACCGTGACCATATATAAAACTACATTTAGTTTTGTCTTTTTTTTTTAGTGTAAAACTACGCGTAGTTTCCGCACCTACTGAACATAGTTAATTTGATGTGGTTTTTTCATTAAAATACATCAAATTAAATAATAAATTTACATAATAAGAATTATATTTCAATAAATAAATAGTTAATTTATTTATTGAAGGGTCGGGCGTAATCGGGTTGTCACACTCAAATACCCATAAATACAGAAAGAGAATAAAGATTAAAAAATAATAACACAATTCAGTGAATAACAAATACCCAATTGACGAAATCACTCCAAATACCAAAAAGCTTTTTTTTTTCTTGACATTACGAATCAATCGAAACAAATCCGATTGCACAATAAGAACTCAAAACTCAATTAAGAAAGCCAGAAAGATGAAAAAGAAAAAAGAGAGTACCACAATAGTAAGACCACGAAAAATGTCGTTGTTGTTTGTAATTGGGTTCTGATTTGGGTAGACAATAAAAGTAAGTTATTAGCAAAGTAGAGCCCATGCTTTAAAAAAATTCAATAATTTCACCCAAAATAATTGCCAAACAAGATTCGAAGCCGACCTTAGCAGTTCTGACGAGCGATTCATGCCCGAAAAAATTGAGGTTGTGAGGGAATTGGTGAGGCTTAGGGCCGAGAAGGATCGAGTGTAGAGTGAGGGCTGCAGAGGAGGGACGAATTAAACGAATTGTTAGGTGATTGAGGCAGTGAGGGATAGAAGGCAATGGAATGAGAGGATGAGAGAAAAAGAAGGTGAAAAATAAGATGTGAGTTTAGAAAAAAAAATTGGGAGTCTGGAGAGAAAGTGAAAGATTTGAGAGAAAGGTAGAAGAATAAATAAAAGTTGAACGATTAATAACTTTTTTTTTTAATAAAAGAGTGTGTATGTTTTTTTAAAGGGTAGCTGAGTAAATTTTACAAGATTACCATCCTTATAAGATTACAAATCTGAAAACCATCTACTTAAAAGGGCTACTTAGAAGGGTTTCAAGTTATTACGTTTTAAGGGGATGTAATTCCCATGAATAAAATACCCGGATATCTTAATTTTAGAAAACCGCTTACCAAACATAGTAATCGTTAAGACTATCATTCTTTTGTTTAAGATACCCATGAACCAAACACTCCCTTAAGGTAAGAAAAAGCAAAAGGCTATTAAAATATTCCAGCTGTGAGTGCTTGATGGCGACCATGATGGAGTGCTTGGTGGCGGCTTTGAGTCTTCAATGGCGGCGAGGGAAAAGTGCAGCGATGAGTGGCTGATGGCTGTCGAGTCTCCTATGGAAATGGTGATGGGAAAGTGGTGTGCAGCTGTAATGACCTAAATTCAAAGCACTGTATCAGTTAATTAATTTGTATTTTTGCCTCAGTTGTGACCAATTTGTAAAATTGGTCAGTTTCATCAAATCTGGTCAATTTGGAACTATGAGTTAAACTATTAAATTGGTATAGTTATTTTGCATTTTCGAATTTTTGGATATATTAAGAATTTATTTTATTTCGAGAATGATATTAGATTCTTAAGTCTTCATGTCCAAATTACATGTGCAATTTTAATATTTCACGAAGAAATTTCACAATTTTCGTTTGTTGAATTTTTTTTGGCCCAAATTGAGCCCAAGCCCAATAGGCTTCATCTTTTTCCTTCCTCCCCACTCAGCCGACCAAAGCTCCCTCTCCCTCTCAAAAATTCTATTCTATCTCTCTCTCTCCCTCTCTCCCTCCCTCTGCCGTTTCTACCTCGCCCAGCCACCGGCCCGAGCCCTGCTAGCACGAAGCCAAGGCTCCGGCATGCTTCTTCGCGCCGCTCGAGCTCACCCAACCCTCATCAGCGCTGCCTCCCGCGCGCGCCGCTCTGCCTGGCTCCAGCGACCCACGCACAGCCGACCACATGCGCGTCCCTTCGCGCAGCCTCCTCTCAGCCCTTCTCGCGCTTCTATGAGTGGCCTCCAGCCCTCGCGCCTCCTTGTTATTCTCTCCGATCGAGGCCCGAGTGAGCCTAGCCCCGGCGTACTTCGCGGAGCTTCGCCGTGCGCGAACCGGCGTCGCGCTCCCCGCCAACGTTGCCTAGCCGCCGGCTTGCCCCGACGAGCCACGCCTCGCCTCGCCCGGCCTTCCTCGGCCCCAATCTGCGCGCCTACACCTTCGCGCGACTCTTCTGCGCGCCGGCCCAGTCCTCCTCCCATGCGCGCAGCCGCCGCCCCGTCTCGGCCAACCCCTCCCGAGCGCCTCCCCGCCGCAGCCGTGCCCCCTCCGCGAGGCTCGGCAATGCCACGCCTGTCCCGAGCACGTCGCCGACCGCCATTCGCTTAGCTCGCGCTCGAGCTCTGCCCAGCAGTTGACGACAGTGTTCTGCATTGTCCGCCAGCGCTGTCTTGCTCCTGGCCACCTAGTGTCGACGCCCTCTGCTCGACATCCCACAGCCACGCGCCTCCTCGCTGCTCGTCGTTATTTCTAGCCGTCAGGCAAGCTCATTGCTAAAGCCACCTCGTCGACGTCACCGCTGCCGCCGCGAGCCGTCGTTGCTCGTGCTAGGTGAGCTGCTATGGTCGAACTCGTTTTCTTGTTGCGAGCATATTTTTGTTATGGTTTTGATGCAAATGTTATTTTTGGTTGGTTCGTTAATGTCACAGAAAATGTATCGTTTTGATTTAACATGTTTTTTGCAAGAGTGGGCGTTTCGATGTGCAAACAACTTCTAAGTTGATCAAGATTTTATCAGAGAGTATTTTGTAGTTCAATTAATGTGGGCGCGTGTATGTGTTGTACCCATTGATGTTTTGGTAATGTGTTATAATTATAAAGTTTGATTTTCGTGATTCACTATGCGCGTTTTAGACGATTTATCTATGTCGGGCCTAAGGCGTGTCCGTGTGGAAATTAAGGTGTTTTCTGTGTCATTTGAGTCTATGCTTGATTGCTCGTTCACTCCGGTTTGTGAGTTGAGAATAAATAAAAAAATAAAAATAACAAAAAAAAGAAAGAAACTTAACCTTAACGCACTTGAAGATGTCATTATTTGAGCAATTTCATGATTGTGAAATTAACGTTATACACTTAAAGCGATTGTTTCACCTTAGTCGTTAATCAAGTTGTCGCGACCAAATCTTGGCCACAAGTGCCTATGTTTTGCTCTTCGTTAGCTCGGGGCTTAGATTGATACAAGCTATTGATGCTAAAATTTGTGTCCAGTTGCATTGGGTCGTTCTGAGTCATTATTCTTTTAAATTGTGCAGGATTGTCAACGAAACAATTTTAGACTCATGATCACTTCGTCGTCCTTTGTCGAAGGTAAAAACGGGCAATTGAGAACAAGTTCAAGTTTACGAAGAGTTTGTAAATAGTGAAATTTTAGCGCTTTAAACCTATGTTAATTGCTCCTATGTGGAATCCGAGCCACTGAGGCTCGGTGTTGAACTATGATTTTGTTTTGAAATTAATTATGATAAATGATAAAATTGTCTGTGTGGTTGTTGTGATGAATTGTGACCGAAATTAGTTCGGTGCTGGGTTGGAATTAGGTGAAGGCTTCGGCCGGGATATCCAAAAAAATAGGGGAAACTCTGCCGGATTTCCGGCTTGAAGTTTAGATACTTTTTATGGCCAAGTCAATGACCATTTAGATCAAAAATTTATTTCTCACATAAACTAGTTAACGACACATCGGTTAGTCGGGATTGACGGTTAATGTGAAAGCGACGACACTCGGGACGAGAATATCCCTAGAGGAGTTTCTCGACGACCCGTCTGTTATCCCTCTGTCTAGCATTCACTTAAAGTGATCCGTCAATCCTTAGAGCTTTCTTTCCCTCGAATGACTAGTATACATTGGCATTGACCCTCTGACTCTCGTGTTGGACAGAAGTGTCACACATCATAATCCAAGGAGGGACGCCGTTCGGGAAAGAACTCGAGGACCAAGGCGAGAGACTTAGGACCACAGGTAAGTGGATCTCCACTGTGACACGAGTATACTTTACCATGCTTGAATATATTACGCATGTATTGAGATTGTATAAAGCGTGCGATGCTTCTAAATTCGTGGCTATTAAATTGTATGGATCCCAATTCTTGCTAAGGTTGTGAATACGAGCTTTTGATCATATTTGTCTTGTTTGTGCAACGAGCCTGCAAGTATGGGACTGTAGGTTTGTTTATGATTTGTTGTGTTTTCTAAGCGCGTATTAGTGCGTGTGTTCATTCATATGTTTATCTGTCGGTAGGTATGGGACCACAGACATAAAACTACTCAACTTCGTAGTTCAGGTTCTAGTGTAGGGTGTATGTCTGGTTGGTGTATGCATATGTTAGTATGACTTATCTGTCGGTGGGTATGGGACCACAGGCATAAAACTGTTTCTGTTGTTGTTGAGACTTTATTACAGGTTAAAGAGAAAACTCTAAGACAAGACAAGGGGAGCGAAAGCAATGTATGTATACGGGTAGGGCTCGACGGGGCCGCAAGTCATGATCGGTTCCGAAATAGCCCGACGGGGCCACTGATTACGTTTCGGGATGGCCCGAGAGGCCTTGGGGAAGTCGGCGGACGACCTTCCTCTGTCGCAATACTTTGATCATTTGAGTAGGGCCCGACGGGGCCGCGATCATGATTTGGTTCCGAAATAGCCCGACGGGGCCATCATGTATGACAGATTTCGGAGTGACCCGAGGGACCTCGCGGAGTTCAACGAACCACCTTTCAGAACGGCGCGAGGGGCCTTGGGGAAGAGAGCCACGGCCTTCCCTACAGCTTATGATTTGACGATCCGGATCGGCCCGACGGGGTAAAGTGCAATAATGAATTTCAAAACGACCCGACGGGGTCACTGGCCGTAAAAGGTTTCAGAATGGGCAGAGAGGCCCAAGGAGGATGAGTCCTCACAATCATAAAGAATATCGGGACGGTCCGAGGGGCCAAGATCCATAGCATGTCCCGAATTAACCCGATGGAGTGATTGCACAATCAATCCGAAATAGTCCGACGGAACCACCGGTCGTGAGAAGTTTCGGATCGACCCATAAGAGGTCTAAAATGCTTATAGTTCTAGAACGACCCGTAGAGGGTCCAGAGTTGTATAGTTCTAGAACGACCCGTAGAGAGTCTAGATTTGTATTAATTTCTAGAACGACCCATGAGAGATCTAGATGTGTATATAGTTCTAGAACGACCTGCGAACGGGTATAAATGTGTGTTAAATTCTATAATGACCCATGAGAGGTCTAGGTTGTGAATAAGTTCTAGAACAACTCGTAATGGGTCTAAATGTGTATTGAATTCTAGAACGACCCATGAGAGGTCTAGATTGTGTATAAGTTCTAGAACGACCCGTAAGGGGTCTGGATGTGAATCGTGTGCACATGTATTTTTATAAGCTGAGTCAGAGAGTTGTGAACTTGAGTGAGATTAGAACAAATTATGAGATTGACTTTTGAGTCGAGATTAATGGGTCGTTGAATCCGACCTCGTTACATGTCACAACTCCTTTGCAGGTATTGTATCCTGCGTAAGTTCAGCACATTATATCTGAATTCTACTCCGCTGGCAAGATTATTTAAGAGTGTCGTTTACTCTTCGAACTACGACGACTCGATCGTCGAGTCTATCGATTTGTTGAATTATAATATTGTGATACCTCTTGATTGTATGTTACCTGCAGACTTAGCAATTTATCTATCTAATCCACTTATTGGGCTATTAGCTCACTAGTGTGCTCGTGTCGCAGGTATTTTATCAAGAAAGCAGAAAGGGTGAAGCGATAACGACAGGAACAACGAGTGTATACGGGACCGACCTGTAAAACTTTACGTAGACTACCGGCTAATCGTTGGCAAAGAAAAGTTTTAAATTCCGCATATTTTGTAAATGTTAAAATTAAATTTATTTTGGTTATGGTGAGGATTAGTGAACCTCATGTTTAATATTAAAAGCTTGGTTTTGTAACTTAATTTTAAAATTTCAAATTTGACCGTATTTTTAGGAACTAAAATACCGTTTTGAGTTTTGGGTCGTTATAGCAGCGCAGCGCCTTGGACTCCGCCTACGTTCAGTTCGTTAAGTTGGTTCACAAGTGCGTTTTCCAACGCTTCTTTCTTTGCCTCGTCCACGACATGATCGAGATTGAACTTGATTTCAAACTTCCAATTGCGGTAGTATAGGAACACTGACGAGTTCGTATCACCAAGCTTGAGGCCATCGGATGAGGAAGACGACAATGAACAAGAGGAGTAAGAGACATCGAAAAGATCGTTTAGTGTATATATAGTGCAATCTAGGTATGATGTACAAGGAGATAAACTTATTTCTTAGAAAAATTGGTGAATATATTGCAGAGAAAATATTTTACCGAAAATTTAGTTTTATTCTTTTGTTTTTTTGTTTTTGTTTTGTTTTTTTTTATAATTACTCAATTATTCAAATTGATCTAAAAATATGATTACTAATGTATGGATTTTTTAAAAAATAATAAAATTACCTTTTAGATTAAATAAAAAATATACAATAAAAATAATTTCAAAAAGAAAAAAAAAACAAATTCTTGTCTTGCTAAGAAACAAATGCAAGTTTCTTGGGTCACTACGGTAGTTTGAGCACGTTGTGCAGAAGAGCTTCGCGGGTCACGGTGGAGCTACGTGGCGACAAGCATCGCGCGATTTCGCTCAGTTGAGTGGCGCATAGTCGCAAAGGTGGAGGGAGGCTAGTTTAGGGACGTGCCAGAGTGCCAATAATGGCACAGGTCGGCGAGGATCGGGCGTTACGAGGTGGTGCACAACCACAATTGGCGAAGTGAGCTTGTGAGTGGGAACGACGTGCAATCGCAGCTCGGGCGGCGCTGGTCGTGCCAGTGGCGTACGGATCTTAAACACAAATCGGAAAAATTAACCCAATTATTTTCATTGTCAACCACAACCCTGGCAACAAATTTTAACAAATCTCGAACTCCCCGGCAACACGACGACCCCACACTTCGAATTCAACCTCCAACCCCTCGACCCCCTTACAACGTCGAATTCCCCGAGCCCAGAACCCCACTGTGATGCTGGATCCTCCAAGCCCATGACCTTTTCTATATGTAATGCTAGAGCCCGCGAGCCTGTGACCTTTCTGCATGCGATGCAGAAGCCAACAACACCAGAGCCCACAAGCCTGCGACATCAGAGCCAACGACGTTGAAGTCCCTAAGCCAGCAACCACTTTACCTGTGACACCAGAGCCCCTAAGCCCGCTACCCCCCGGCGACGCTAGAGCTTTGCGCAAGGACCTCTTCCTAGGAGAGAGTAGGAGATAATTTGTATTTTTTGATAAAAGATAAAAAGGAAAATAATTGAAGGAAAAATTAATTTTATTACAAGGTAATATTGTCTTTTTATACATAATTGTTGACTAAAATAGAGTCTTATGATACTTTTAGACTCATTTGAACAGTTCATGGTTCATTTTGAAATTGCAAAAAAGACAAGGATAAAACCAGGTTTTCAGTAAGATTTTGCTACGGTCAAACGCGTTTGACCAATTATGACCGTCCATCACCGTGGGTCCCACGTAGAATCTACCGTGGGTCCTACGATGATGGACGGCCACGATTGATCAGACGCGCCACGCGCGTCTAACCTTAGTACAGCTCTTTCGGTAAAACTCGATGACTATTTTAAAATTATCCCATATATTGCAATATAAATTCTTTTTTATATTCATTTTTGTTTTATATTGTTTGTTTATTTGAAGGTCGTTTGATCATTTTAAAAAAAGTAATTTTAGTCAATATAAATTTTAGATTTAATATACTTTTAGGCTAATTTGAATAAGTAATAGATTATATATGAATTATAAAAAGTACACAGATGAAATTAGAATTTTGTAAAAGATTATTTCGGAATTTTTCTTATTATTATCAAGAAAAATATTATAAATGCCTCAAAGTTTGACACGTTTCTCAGTTGGTACTTATAGTATAAATCATATTAACTTACCCTTATAAATTATAATTATGTTCGTGTTTTGTTATAACTCCACCGTCAAAATTAATTTGGATGAAAAATTAACGTGACATTGTGTATTCCCTTTATATTATATTTTAACAAAATTTTTTATATAAATCCCAATAATATCAAAATTTTCAGTTTATACATCCACATGGGAACTCTTTTTACCAAAAAAAAAAAAAACAAAACAAAACTTATGAATAAAAAAATATATTGAACAATTTCAATTCTACTTCCCCTCCTCATCTTCTAGATTATTCCTCACTGTCTTCTCCTTTCCCAATTTCCTTGTTTTCTTACTCTCCATCAAACCCCTCGTACACAAGAACAAGAAGGAACTAGTTGAGCAAGTTTGATGAGAAATCAACGGTGGAGATGATATTGGGTTTTAGATAGTAATTTTTCATTATTATTATTATCATTATTATTATCTATATCTATATCTTATTATACTTACTAAGTCCCTATACGTTTCTCCCCCATTTGTTAAGAAACGGCTAACAAGAGAACGACACGTGGCGTTTCCTGTGGACGACACATGGCGTCCACTATTTTTTTTTTTAATTTTTTTTCTTTAAAAAAATTGTATTAAAGGGCCTCTTTTAGGGGTTTTTGAGAAATTTTAGAGGGCTTTTGTGCAAATTTAGGGGGATTATTTTACAAATTCTCTCTCCTCCTTCTTTCTTTTTAACTTTTTTGTTCTAATCGTTTCAACAACTATTTTTTTTATCGTAATGGTCTCGAAATTTTTTTTTTACACGGTTGGATTCAGAATATTTTTCTTAATATTTTGACACCCATTGTCATATTTTTTTAACATAACTACTTTTTATTTGTTTTACTTGTTCTAAGCTTTTATTTTATTTTCTAAGTTTGAAAAATTTTAAAAGAGCCATTGTATTTAGAGGAGCGCTACCGACAGACGAGCGTGGCGCGTCTGTCAAATCGTGACCGTCCGTGGTAGTGGGTCCCACCGTGGGGCCCACGCCCACGGACGGCCACGATTGGACAGACGCGTCACCCGCGTCTGTCCTTAGCATATTTCTTGTATTTATGTTAAATGATAAATCTAACCCTTTAATTATTAAAAATTATAAAAATGTCAATTTTTTTTAAACTTAACAAAGATATATTTTAGGAAAAATTACTTTTTTGCACCTCATATTTATGCTACGTTTACCGAGCGCACTCTATTCTTTAATACACCAAATCACCCAAACACCTGGAGAGAAAACAGACGGAAAATGGAGAAAAGAGAGAAGAGATTGAGGTAAAAGAGAAGGGAGAGCTCGGTTTTTATAGGGACTTTTTATCAATATAATTCTGAAATTAAGGTAAGGCAAAGTTCCTTTACGGTTTACAAAATGGTGTTTAGATTAGTACTAATTCAAAGGTTTTTTGTATAGAAAATGTAGGCCGAAGGGGCATTTCGACGAGATCTTAAGCCACGAAGGTAATCTCTTCATTCAAACCCTAGAATCTTTTTATATGATGATATAGCACTGTTTAGGCTCTATTTCTAACCGTAACGACCCGACTTTTTAAAATCATTACTTTATACCTTTGTTATTCTTTTTCTAAAATTTCTTGTAATTTTTTTTTTCAAACTATTTTCAAAGCTTCCTTAGAGAAAAACAACACATTTTTTCGTTTAATATAAATGAAATACTATAGTGACAAGTTAAAAATACTAATAATATCAACAAATAAAATCATAATAAAATCTTTTCTTCGATATCTTGGCCCCAACATAGGCTCTATTTAAAGTTAAGAAATATAATACTTATAATAGTTATTTAAATTGTCATATTTTATTCTTTGTGGAAACTCAATAGTGTTTAGCCAATTTCATTTGCCCTGCGACCTCAATACTGCCGCTGCATAACCAATCGCATGCTCATGCCATAGATTTTTTTTACCTACAGTACGAATGAATAACATTTGGTGAGCTAAAAGACCAGTGAACACATATATTTTACCACAAAATAAGTTATGCAATGCATGACTAATTATAATTCATTATTCATTGTTTTTATCTAATTCTAATTCTCATTCTCATTTTTATTCTTTTTGTGGGATCCTCTTGTGTGTATGTACCGAGTTGTGCGCTTGACCAATAGAGGAGGGGTGCATAGGTCCTCGGTGACCAAGGTTCTTTTTTTTTTTTTTTTCCTTTCTTAGTTGGCGTCTCACTCACGTTGTTGCCTCTAGTTGGCTCGGGGTTTATGAGTGTTAGTTTTTGTACTTATATTGCCTGTAGGTCGACTAAAGGCAACGACATCATATAAACCTCACGAAGGATGATGGTAAGAGGGCATTTAAGTCATTGAACTTGGACAGTGTGTTTTGCTTCCAACAAAGAAGATGAAGCTAAAAAGAAAAAAAAGAAAAAAAAAACAGAAACTCTTCTTTCTCTCTGTTTCGCTTCAAATTTTTGGTGTTGAAAGTTTGAGACTTTTTCTTTCATTGGGCTTGAAAGGTTGACTTTTTTGTTGGGGTGTGTTTTGGTTCCAACAGAGAAGACGAAGCTTATAAAAAAAAAACAAACAGAAACTCATCTCTCTCTCTCTTCACATTTTTTGTGCTGAAAGTTTCAGACTTTTCTTCCCCCAAACCCTCTCTCTCCTCCAAATGCTCTCTCTCTCCTCTCCACTTCTCTTCCCCCAAACCCTCTCTCTCCTCCCACCGCCGCGTGCTTTCTCTACTCTGCCGCCGGAGCCGGAGCCCCCGAATCGTGGCCCTCGACGCATCTCAGCCGTACGACTACGAGACCAAGCTCGACGCCGAGTTCCACTGGGCTTCGCCGATGCTCAAGATCGCCATCATCGGGTTCGAAAACTTCGGGCAATTCCTGGCAAAGGCCTTCGTCCGGCAGGGCCACGAGGTCCTCGCCCTCTCGCGCTCCGACCACTCCCGCCTCGCCGGAGGCGTCGCCTTCTTCTCCGTGCCGATGACCTCTGCGAGGAGCACCCGGAGGTCATCCTCCTCTGCACCTCCATAATCTCCACCGAAGCCGTCCTCCGATCACTGCCTCTCAGCCGCCTCAAAGTACACCATGATGCGAGGTCGTGCTCTTTAAGCCCGAGCGCGACGAGGAATCTGTTGAGTGCTGAGGAAGGCCGGCGCCGGCGCAGAGTTCAACGTGAGGACGTCGACGGCGGAGTTCGTGCAAGGAAGGCATAGCGGTGTCGCGGGGTCTTAGGGGGTCATGGCAACGGAGTTCGCGCGAGGTCGGCGTCATGTGGTAGCGGGGTCTCGGCACGAGGACGGCGTCGCGGGGTCTCGGGGAGTCACAGCGGCAGAGTTTGTGCGAGGACGGCGTCGTGGGGCCGCGGGTCTCAGGGGAGAAAAAGAAAGAGGGGAGAAAAAGAAAGAAGTTGAGGGAAAAGAAAAAAAAAAGTGTTGCAAATGACATCAGAGAAAGAAAAAAAAAAGAAGAAAAGATCGGGGAAGAGGAAGAAGAAGTAAAAGTAAAGGGAGGAAGAAGATGGTTAATAAAATGACTGAAATACCCTTAATATTGAGTCACGTGATCTACACATGTCAAATTCCGTCCAATTTTTTAACAGAAGTTATCAATTTGTAGTGATTTGTCAAGACTTTCAAAATCAGGGTGTAAAATGCCACAAATAAAAGATTAAGGGGCAAGTTGCCATACCCCGTAAAGTTCAAGGGGCACCAGTGCTAAAAACTCTAATATATACTTTGAGGTATAAATTAAAAATACAACACACATGAGGTATAAATTATCATTGTGTCAAGAATAGGGCATTCCTTAAAATCCCCAAAAGAAGTGACATTTTCCTAAAGCCCAAAGGTAGTGATTGGCCCAATGAACTTAAGCAATGCCCAGCCAAGACCAGCCCATCTCACATAGCCCTTTGCGCCTTTCTCTACTCAAAAAATTTCATCATATTACACATTTCGCATAAGTTTCCAACTTATTCCATTATTATTACATATTATGTTATTTGTTTTATTATTACATCACTATATTGTTTCTTTTTTTCTATTTTTTTTATTTGTCTAACAAAATAATAATAATAATTTGGTCAATTCACAATTAGGAGTGGCAATTCATGTCATGGGTTGTGTTCTTATCGTGTCCTATTCGTGTCCATATAATTTTGAGCAGACCCAGACACGATCTATTTATTAATCGTGTCTAGAATGAAGACCCAAACGCGACCAATTTATTTATTAACAGATCCAGACACGATCCATTAATATACAAATATGGGTCGTGCAGACCCACGAAATAACTCATCTAGTTAAATGGTCTATGGGTTACACGCCCATTTTTAAACAGGTTTAAATGGGTCTTGAACCAAATAAGACTCATATATCCTAAAATAAATTAACATTAATATACCTAAAACATAGTTATATAGTCTATCAATATTAAACATAACCACAAGTTAATCCTTAAAACATAAATAAATAAATAACTAATAATCCATCAAACAAAACCATAAAATATAACCATAATAGCCAAAATGGTTAAGAAATATAATAAAGAAAAAAATACAAAATATTATACAAAAGCCAAAATAGTTAAGAAAAAAAATACAAAATATTATATAAGAGTCAAAATCGTTAAAAAATATAATAAATGATTAATATATAATGTTACAAAAAAATCAGTGAATGCAATGGGGCAGGGTGGGTTTGGGGACGCGTCCTCCATCCCCATCACCGTCTTAAATATTATACCCCATCCCCGCTCCATCCTCATCTAAAAAAAACTAGGGATGGGGATGAGAATCCCTATGGAAGAATAGTACTCCATCCCCGTCCCATCCCCATCTAAAAAGAGTTGGAGATGGAGAGTTTTCATGGTGATAGTTCTCTATTCCCGCATTTAATCTATTATCATATACATATATATATACACACACACAAACTAGAGAAATCTCATCACAATCAAATATTGAAATTTAAATTAAATTCTAGCAAGTAAACATTCATTTCAAACTTAACTACAAATTATAAACCTCTAAAAGCTAATAATCTTAAATAAATCGAAAAAATAAACATAAAAAATCGATAAAACATCAATATAAAAATATAAAAACTAAATAGAATTATCTTTTTTTATATATCATAATAGCGTATATGTAGCATTGAGAGTGAAAATTTAGTACGCGCATTAGATTTTTGTAATCATTTATAAGTAATATTGACGACTTTCTTTATTAACGTGATTTCTTTTAAATTTATTCAAAATAATTGAATTTTTTAAAATTTACTATAATTAATGACGTTTTTTAAAACTTTTTTAGATAAGATTTAAAAAAATTGATAAATCTAATGATTAAAATAAATAGATTTTAAGATTTCATGCATTGAATGTAGGATTCGAAAAATATTTATATCTAATGAATTATATGTTGAAAAAGAAATGATATATATAAATAT
The DNA here is from genome assembly GCA_018132145.1 of Boehmeria nivea var. tenacissima. Lineage (NCBI taxonomy): Eukaryota > Viridiplantae > Streptophyta > Magnoliopsida > Rosales > Urticaceae > Boehmeria > Boehmeria nivea. The sequence goes on from CM030879.1 coordinate 4,042,242, forward strand.
AAACATATTTTTTAATAAAATATTAAGTATACGGGATTGAAATGGGGCGAATAATACATTTTTCATCCCCACTCTATCTTTATGGAAAAAATAAAATATATCATCATCTCCACTCCATTCTTTATTTTAATCCTCCCACCCCCGCTTATGGGGGGAAAATTGCCATCCCTAAACAAGAAGAACAAAAACCTAATAAAATGTCAACCCCTCAAACTCAAACGACCCAGCCTCAGCTCGCCTTTTCCGAACACTAACGAAGGGCCGAACAGCTCGCCGGAGCCCACAGTGCTGCCCTGAATCCCGCGCGAAACCCCTGCCGCGAACCCCAACCCCTCGCCCCGACCCCCCGCCTTGAATCCCGGCCTGCAACACCCCGCCATGATTCCATTTTTCATGAGAATGAATAAGGCAATTTTTCCCCTATTATAATAGTAATACTTGTTGTTCACCAGGCAATTCCATTTATTTTTCACTAATTATGTCAATTTTAAAAACACAAAACAAGAAAATCATATACAAATCAAGTTAGAAAATCAAATCTAGATCAAAACTAACATAACATCCCCAACAGCAAAAATCAACTCAAAACCATGTTAAAAATCATATATCTGCCAATTAAACATCCAAACCAACTTCAACAACAAAATTTAAATCCAGATCTGCACAAATCCAAACCCCCAATGCTAAACCCAAACCCTTGTGTGATCCAAACCCAAATCCCCAACCAAACACGCTCCTTTGTGACCTACGCAACCGCCAAACCCCCAATGCTAAACCCAAACCCTTGTGTAATACCTATCAGTTTGGCATGAATGAATTATGTTGAGTTGATTTCTTCTCGTCTCATCTTCTCCCTTTTGCTCTTCTCATCTCTGCATTTTTTTTTTCTGGAATTGGTACACTGACCTTAACAATTTGGTGCTTTCATTCCCCTCACCGTCCATAATGGCCACCGCAACCCGCGGCAAAACTGATGATCGCCTCGACCGCATCGAAGCCCAGCAAGCTCAGCTCCAAGCCAACTTGGACTCCCTTTCTCAGGAGATCCATTCCCAAAACCAGGTTTATCAGTCGAACTTTACCACCATTTCTGCTGAACTTAAATCTATTAGCCTCCACTTGGCCTCCCTCAAGAACCCCACCTCCCCGGCCCTGCCACCCCACTTTCCGTCACCCTCCTCCACCACCACAAATACTCTAACCACACCCGATACCTCCAGATCTGACCAATCCCCCATCTCACCCTCCCTCAAACACCTAAAACTCGAATTTCCCAGGTTTCGTGGAGGCGATCCCACTGAATGGATTCCCAAAATAACCCAATATTTTGAGTTTCACAATGTGCCGGCTGAGCAGCGAATTCGACTCGCTAGTTTTTATTTCGAAGGCAAGGCCTATGCGTGGTATCAATGGATGGACAGACATAATCAAATTTCGGATTGGAACTCATTCCTTTCGGAACTTGCCATTCGTTTTGGCGCAACTCAGGCCGAGAACCTGGAAGGCCTCTTAGCCAAACTCACGCAAACCGGCTCGGTTTTAGAATATCAGGAACAGTTTGAGGCTCTTTCCGAGCGTGTCTCTGGATTCTCCCCTACATTCCTCCTAAATTGTTTCATCTCCGGGCTCAAATCGTCGATCCGCTACGAGGTTGAATCGCTGCAGCCCACCTCCTTATCCATGGCCTTTCGACTTGCCCATCTTCAAGAAAAGAAACTCGCCTTACCCAAGCCCGCCCGCCTCCACTCCCCATTACCGCCCCTCCTACCAACACCCACATTTCTCCAACCCAAACCTCCACCAATTACCCCCACGACGACACCCAAGACTCCCGGCAACTCTCCAGCCATACCTTCCCCATTACCGCCTGTCCAAACACCCAATAAACCATTTCATCGCCTCACTCAAAGTCAACTCCAAGGGAAATGCCTCAAAGGCTTATGCTACTATTGCAACGAACGTTATTCGTTCGGCCATAAATGTAAGCCCTCCTTTCATATCCTCCTTAGCGCCGACGACGATTTGGAGGAATCTGCTCCCTCCTGTGATGAGGATTACCCTCCCACACCTTACGACGCCGCCTCTGCTATCAGCCTACACGCTCTTTTCGGGACCTCCAACCCGCGAACATTGCGTTTAAACGGCTCAATTAATGGTAAAACGGTGCACATCTTGGTCGATTCGGGGAGCACCCATAATTTTATCCAACCACGTGTTGCTAAGTTACTTCACTTATCGATCGGCTCTACCGACCCCGTGCACGTTACCGTCGGCAATGGCGACAAACTATCTTGTGAAGGCGTTTGCGCCTCGGTACCCCTTTCCATCCAACGCCACAACTCCTCACCGGACTTCTTGGTCCTTCCCATATATAGGGCTGAAATCATCCTGGGCGTGGACTGGATACGGAGTTTAGGACCCGTGTTATTTGACTATGATGCCATGACCATGTCTTTTCGATCGGCAACCTTACGGGGAACCTCCTAGTTCCGCCCTGAATTCCTACTCTCACCTTGCCAAGCTACTTACCAAAGATAACATTCTCGCTTGCTGGCTAATTACCTCAACCCCACCTGACCCTCTCCCTAATCCTCTCACGCTTCCCAATAACCACCATCCGATACTTGCCGCCCTGCTGGCTGAATATAGTGATATTTTTCAGGAACCTTCCACGCTTCCCCCTACCCGACCCATCGACCATCACATCCCTTTACAACCCAACACCAATACCATCTCCACTCGCCCTTACCGATACCCACGATTCCAGAAAGACGAGATTGAAAAGCAAGTTGAGGAGATGTTACGAGCGGGCACCATCCAACGTAGTTCAAGCCTTTTTGCCTCACCCGTCCTCCTCGTCAAAAAGAAGAACGGTACTTGGCGCTTTTGCGTCGACTATCGCGCCTTAAACCACATCACCATAAAAGATAAATTCCATATCCCTACCACTGACGAATTACTTGATGAATTATTTGGTTTCGTTGTTTTTTCCAAATTGGATCTTCGTGCAGGTTATCACCAAATCCGCGTGGCTCCCGAAGACACCTCCAAGACTGTTTTCCGCACCGACCAAGGCCTTTACGAGTTCCTCGTCATGTCTTTCGGCCTCACGAACGCACCGGCTACGTTTCAACACCTTATGAACTCGGTCTTGCAACCCCTCTTACGCAAGTGTGTGGCTGTCTTCTTCGACGACATCTTGATTTATAGCCCGACATTTGAATCCCACCTCGACCATTTGCGGGAAGTTTTCCAACTCCTCTGTGACCACTCCCTCCTTGCGAAACTCTCTAAATGCGTCTTCGCCCAGCTCGAAGTTCACTACCTCGGCCATTGCATCTCCTCTAGCGGTGTTGCCATGGACCCCTCGAAGGTCAAGACCATTCTCCATTGGCCAGCACCACAAACAGTTCGCGATGTCCGTGCATTTTTGGGTCTTGCTGGTTACTATCGCCGGTTCATTTGCGGATTTGCAGCAGTTGCCTCTCCTCTCACCGACCTCTTGAAGTCGGCCAGCTTTACATGCTCTGACTCCGCCTCTTCGGCCTTCACACGCCTGAAGCAGGCCATTACTTCAGCCCCGGTTCTCGCCATGCCCGATTTCTCCATTGAGTTTGTTGTGGAGACCGATGCATCTGGCACCGCCATTGGCGCCGTGCTCCTTCAGTTAGAGCACCCGATCGCCTTCTTCAGTAAAAAGATGTGTCCCCGGATGCAAGCTGCCTCCGTCTATGTTAGAGAGCTTTTTGCCATTACTGAGGCCGTCAAGAAATGGCACCATTACCTCCTTGGCCGTCACTTTACCATCCGTACCGACCAAAAGAGCCTTCGCCATCTCCTCAATCAGTCCATCCAAACACCCGAACAATAATTCTACCTCGCCAAGCTCATGGGCTACACCTACACCATCTCCTACAAACCAGGTCGCGAAAATACCGCCAGCGATGAACTCTCCCAGCCATCCCTCGCACCTAGCTTGTCTAGCCCTCTCCCTATTCTACATCCAACCCCACCTGCTCACAACCTTACGGGCCGAACACATGTCCGATCCATTTTACACCACCCTCAAATCCAACATCACCACCTTCCTTGCCACCCATACTGACTATCTACTGTGGGACGACTTCATCCTCTACAAGGGGAAGATTTTACTGTGGCCGACATCGCCTCTACAGGTCACAATCATCACGGAGCTTTATTCCACGCTCCACGGTGGCCACACCGGCATCCAACGCACCCTTGCACGAATTCAGGCAGTTTTTTATTGGTCGTCCCTTCACCGCGACGTCACCGATTTCATTCGCCAATGTTCCACTTGCCAGACTACCAAATACCAGACCCAGCCACCACACGGCCTTCTCCAACCCATTCCCTTGCCCGACAACATCTGGGACGAGATCTCGATGGACTTTATCACTCATCTTCCTCTCTCAAACGGCCTTGCGGCGATCTTTGTCATCATCGATCGGCTCTCCAAATACGCCCATTTCATTCCCCTGCTTCCCAACTTCACAGCCCCGAAAGTGGCCGCGGCCTTTGCCAAAGAATATTGCCGACTCCATGGATTCCCTCGCGCGATCATCTCCGATCGCGACCCGCTCTTTATGAGCCACTTTTGGAAGGAACTACTTTGGCTTAGCGGGACTACCCTCAAGCATAGCACGGCGTATCACCCCCAATCGGACGGCCAGACAGAAGTCACCAACCGCACCGTCGAGCAATACCTTCGTGCTTTCTGCAGTGACTACCCCCGGCGTTGGCCGACCATTCTCCACTGGGCGGAGTTATGGTATAACACATCGTACCAACACTCTGCTGGCATGACTCCCTTCCGAGTGGTCTACGGCCGCGATCCCCCTTCCATGCTCAACTATCTCCAGCTGACAGCTAGTTCCGATGCCGTTCACCGCGAGTTACTCGACCGTCAAGCCATTCTCGCACAGCTCCGCCAAAACCTCCTCCTCGCCCAGCAGAGAATGAAAAAGTACGCCGATCTCCACAGCAAAGACACCACCTTTGCCGAAAATGATTAGGTTCTCTTAAAGCTCCAACCTTTTCGCCAAGCTTCAGTCGTTCCGCGCCCGTACCGGAAACTTTCAAAGCGTTTCTTTGGACCTTTTCGAATAGCCCGCCGCATCGGTTCGGTTGCCTACCAGCTCGACCTCCCGGAGTCTTCTCGGATCCACAACGTGTTTCACGTTTCCCTCTTGAAGGCGTACCACGGTGTGATCCCCCCTTCGGTCAACCTGCTGCCATCTACCCTGACCGAAGTGCCTTCTTTCTTGGAGCCCTCTTCAAGCCTAGCTCATCGACAGGTGCACCGTGACGGTCAGCTCATTTCACAGGTCTTGATCTCCTGGAAACATTTTTCAGAGGAGGAGGCAACGTGGGAAGACAGAGAAACTTTTGGAGCTACATACCCTCACATTGACCTTGAGGACAAGGTCCCTTGTGGAGAGGGGAGTAATGTTACAACACATGACGAAGCCCACCAGCAGGATTCTACGTCGGCTGAGCCCACCAACCAAGAGACGATCACTTCTAGCCCAAACGACACCCCAAGAGAGAAAAAGGGTCGTCCACAGAGAGTGATTCAGAGACCCCAACGTTATTTAGATTGAATATGTTTAGTCTAATAGCTTTTGTCATTACCTTTTATC